>JACYXH010000469.1:4975118-5000152 GCA_026745465.1 Lota lota | reverse complement strand
GATAAGTTCCCACTTCTGACATCATTTTTTAGAACGACTAAGGACATGCGAAAACACTATCGAAATGACCTTCAGATATAAAACGTCAATGGAAGTTTAGTTCGCCCTCATCAGTCAGATGTTTAGAAAGATGTCACCTCACACACATTGTTTAAGTTCCGGTTAAGAACTGAGCTAAACTGTGCGTTGCATTGGCCGGGAATCTAACCCGAGCCTCCCGCGTGGCAGGCGAGAATTCTACCACTGAACCACCAATGCTTGTTTGGTGCTGCATGTTGGCTCACACAATTTGTCCAACACACATTTACACCTGCAGGACTCAAAGTATTTACTCAGGTCAAAGAATACTGGAACCCCACGGCTCCTCGTTATCAATGCTTGCTTGCTCAATGCTTGCTCAAGAATGTGGGCTCCCAGAATTGAATTTGTCGGACACACATTTACAGCTGTAGACGGCAATGCGCTTACTCATATCGAGGTATTGTCAAAGCTTGTTAGTATGGTGGTCAGGATACCTGCCTGTCAGGTGGGAGACCGTGATTTAATGCCCCGATGGGGAAGACAAAGAAATTGCTTGAACTTTACCAAGAATGCTTTGTATGCCATATAATATGTGCATTGCCCTGGTTCCTTGCAATGTTGTAAACTTTGATTTGAAACCAGAACCTTTAAATTCATCTTTGTTCTATGATTTTGATAAGTTAAGGACCATGAACTGCAATGGAAACAATGCATTCAATGTGGCAAAGTTTCACACTGTCCTTGTGGAACCCTAACCTTCAAAACGTAAGATTATATTGGGCCACAGCTACTTACTATTTCGCAGAGGCAACATTGTAGTCAGTGAAGTACAACTGAGACATTATTTTTGCTGGTTTAAAACTTAACTCACTACCCCGCAAGGATGACTTGAAAAGAGTCACCCATGACTGTTTTTGCCAGTCTCCAAGGGGACTTGTAAAGCGGTCAGAAACACAGTCATGTAATGGTATGAAGTGAAAGCAAGCTGTTTAAACCCATTGTTGCATTGCCCTACTCACCCAAGAGCGGACAACACATTGCTTTGATCTAGTGGACATACAGTTGATGTCGGAGGAAATCAATTGCATTTATACTTTGCAGGTTTACAACCACTAGCAAAGTTACCAGTAAGACAAGATATTTTTTGGTGCTGCAAGTGAAGCTTGTATTAAAATGTACACCAGTTACCAATGATGCAGAATTGCAGGTACTGCTGGGATTTGAACCCAGGATCTCCTGTTTACTAGACAGGCACTTTACCAACTAAGCCACAGCACCACTTTGGTGGTAAAGCTTCACCGAATTCTTGAGAGAACAGCAAACAAAGGCTGCACTATTCTGTGTCTGTGTGAAAAGAGAAAGAATATTGTCATCTTATGCCAATGCTATTGTGGGAGTATGTTACACCACACCCTGAACTGCTAGCATTTCAACACAGGATCTCCTGTTTACTGGACATAGATTTGGCCAGGCTTGATCTTCTTCAGTCTTTTATGAATATTAGCAAAGACTTGTTCATGAAAGATGCTTATTCAAGAAAGAACTATGTGTACAATTTGAAAGGAGACCCATAAAGCCATTTGGAATTCTGACATTATCACCTTAAGAGTGAAGTTGTGCTTTAACGCTCACAGTGTATGCAACGCTGCACAATTACATACAGAACGCTTAGACTGTGTCAAAAGACTAGAACGCCCAATATGGGGCTCAAACCCACGACCCGGAGATTAAGAGTCTCATGCTCTACCGACTGAGCTAAGCGGGCATATACACCTGTTCATCCCTGACAATTATAAATCAAAATTGGCCAAGACAAAGAAAGTGCCTGAACTTTCCCATGAATGCTTTGTATGCCATATAATATGGGCATTGCCCTGGTTCCTTGCAATGTTGTAAACTTTGATTTGAAACCAGAACCTTTAAATTCATCTTTGTTCTGTGATTTTGATAAGTTAAGGACCATGAACTGCTATGGAAACATTGCATTCAATGTGTCAAAGTTTCACACTGTCCTTGTGGAACCCTAACCTTCAAAACGTAAGATTAAATTGGGCCACAGCTACTTACTATTTCGCAGAGGCAACATCGTAGTCAGTGAGGTACAACTGAGACATGATGTTTGCTGTTTAAAAACTTAATCCACTACCCCGCAAGGATGACTTGAAAAGAGTCACCCATGACTATTTTTGCCAGTCTCCAAGGGGACTTGTAAAGCGGTCAAAAACACAGTCATGTTATGGCATAAAGTGAAAGCAAGCTGTTTAAGCCCTTTGCTGCATTGCCCTACTCACCCAAGAGCGGACAACACATTGGTTTGACCTAGCGGACGTACAGTTGATGTCGGAGGAAATCAATTGCATTGATACTTTGCAGGTTTACAATCACTAGCAAACTTACCAGTAAGACAAGATGTTTTTTGGTGCTGCAAGTGAAGCTTGTATTAAAATGTACACCAGTTACCAATGATGCAGAATTGCAGGTACTGCTGGGATTTGAACCCAGGATCTCCTGTTTACTAGACAGGCACTTTACCAACTAAGCCACAGCACCACTTTAGTGGTAAAGCTTCACCGAATTCTTGAGAGAACAGCAAACAAAGGCTGCACTATTCTGTGTCTGTGTGAAAAGAGAAACAAGATTGTCATCTTCTGCCAATGCTATTGTGGGAGTATGTTACAGCACACCCTGAACTGCTAGCATTTCAACACAGGATCTCCTGTTTACTGGACATAGATTTGGCCAGGCTTGATCTTCTTCAGTCTTTTATGAATATTAGCAAAGACTTGTTCATGAAAGATGTTTATTCAAGAAACACCTATGTGTACAATTTGAAAGGAGACCCATAAAGCCATCTGGAACTCTCACATTAACACCGTAAGAGTGAAGATGTGCTTTGACACTCACAATGTATGCAACGCTGCACAATTACATACAGAACGCTTAGACTGTGTCCAAAGACTAGAACGCCCAATGTGGGGCTTGTCCTTAGCCAGAGGAGACTGCGACCTGAACGCAGCGCCTTAGACCGCTCGGCCATCCTGACTCGTAATATAAATTGTCCAAGAGTGGATCGTTGCGTGAATTGTGTTACGTTTGTCATGTATTTCAAATTCAAAGATTGCTTCTTGCTCACAGACACCGACTGCTCCTAAAATAACTCAACTTTGATTGTATTGGTGACTGTGGGTTAATGTCAAACACTCCCCGTCGGGGAATTGAACCCCGGTCTCCCGCGTGACAGGCAGGGATACTGACCACTATACTAACGAGAACCTGTTGGAATGAGAACACCTCGACATTAGTAAGCGCATTGACGTCTACAGGTGTACATTTTATATTCAACACTTGACAACACTTGACAAGGCGCTGAGTGGGGCCAGCGCTAATGCTGGCCCCACTCAGCTGGGGGAGAGCGGCGGTCTGCTCCGTCTACCAGCGCTCCCCTGGGCCGTCTGGGCCGCTGCGCTGGAGCCGGGCTGACACAATGTCTTGAAACACATCTCTAGTGGGACTGCTGATGTCTTCTGTGTCTCTCTCCATTTCTGTCTGACCAAAGACATCCTGCAGAGTGAGACAGCGAGAGAGAGAGAGAGAGAGAAAGAGAGAGATTATTCAGTACAATACAGATTGAGAATATAGTTATTCTACTGAATACATATTGTTGAGAAGGCACCTTTTCCACTGAATATGTTCCATTCTACTTTTGTAAAGTTGAATTGAAATCAAAAAAGTTTACTACCATTTTATTACGTTATCAAAATGAACACTTCACATTGTCAATATTTTCTACTTCCTGTAGTCGTTTGCAATTTGAAATCATTAAAGGTATAAAAAAACAGGAACAAGAGGAGAGGGGACAGAGAGATGGAGAGAGATATGAACTTTAACTAAACATTTAGATTGGAAGACACAGGCCCAATGCTGTTGACACAGAGACATTGATGACAGTCAGCTTCACTGTAGGAGAGAGGGAGGGAGAGGGAGGGAGAGAGGGGAGGATAGAGCGAGAGAGGGAGGGAGAGGGAGGGAGAGAGGGGAGGATAGAGCGAGAGAGAAAGGGAGAGAGAGGGAAGGTGGGGGAGAGAGAGGGGGAGGGAGGGAGAGAGATATGAACTTTAACTGAACATGGAAGACACAGTGTTATAGTACGGAACGAGGGACCCAAATGCAGGACACAGGAGACAGAGACGAAGGAGGGTTCAAAGGGATGTATTCACGGGAAGCAGAAAGGGGCTGGGCTTGTCGCGGTCAGGCGGGCAAGAGTTGGGGGGCGGGCGGACAGTCAGGCGGACAGGGGCTGGGCGATAGGCGGGTGGTCGGGCAGGCCAAGATCACAGCAGGTACCGGAATCCAGAGGGAAGCTGGAAACAGGAAGAGGGCAAGCTAGGGACAGGCAGAGAGAGAGAGAGAATCACGAGAGTCAGGATTGCGGGAACGAAGATACTACCGGGTGGAGAGTAACAACGAACTGGCGCCGGCTGCTAGGAAGCGCGGTGGAGAAATAGGGAGCGTAGATTGGTGATTGCTGGCAGTGTGTGTAAACAGAAGCACGTGGAGAAGTGGCAGCTGGCGCCCGCTAGGTGGCGGCAGTGGACGGAGTGACACACAGGCCCAATGCTGTTGACACAGAGACATCGATGACAGTCAGCTTCACTGTAGGAGAGAGGGGGGGAGAGGGAGGGAGGGGGGAAGGTGGGAGAGAGAGAGGGAAAGGGAGGGGAAAAGAGGTAAAGAGAGAGTAGAGACACTGAGAGGGAAGGAGAAAGGGAGTGAGAGGAGGGGAAGAGAATGAGGGAAGGAGGGGGAGAGAGCAAAGGAGAATGTACCTATTCTACTGAATACATATTGTACTGAGAATGTACCTAGTCTACTGAATACATATTGCAGAGAATGTACCTATTCTACTGTAGAGAATATAACCATTCTACAGAAAATTACACCATTCTACCTTTTGTACATTTTTATTGAAATAAAAAAGTGTACAAACATGTTATGTCATTCATATTTCAGGAGTATAAACTAATATACTCGTTTTGTTTAAGAAACTAGAGATTTTTAACATGCACCTGCAAATGTTTCTCAATTTCATATTGTTAAATGTATAAAAAACATTCAGCAGTAATCAGATATTGATCAATATAGTATATGTAATCGAATCATGTATCATGGGTTATATTTTACAATAGTCAGGGTTATTTTCCGAATGAATTCCTTCTTGTCAAATGAAAGCAGTACAACATTAATGCAGTTCTCTCAGATCAACATAGTAGAGATTCCCATGCAGGAAACAACATTAGTGGTTTTGGTCGTTTGATTATTTGATTATCAAAAAAAGGTCCTAATCTGTTTGATTGACAGGTGAGATGATGAGGGGGGCAGAGTTTATACCTTTATAATCAGAGACATGGGGAGAGGAATGGATAGAGAGGCTCACTAAAGGTGCAGCCAATAGCAGAGTAGATATGAACCCTGGCTTCCACATCATAGAAGGAGATCAGACCCTCATCATAATCAACAAACACCCCCACCTTTTGGAGCTTAGCTCTCAGAGGGAGACGGACAGCAGGGTTATCTTTAAATAGCAACCCATCGTTGTCTAAGTAAAGAGTCCAGTAACCATTCTCAGGGGTCAATATGATCCCACCTTTTCTGTTGATGGACTTTCTGGCCACTCCTAAATACCAACCAGTCTTGTCATTAAGATGGACCTCAAAGTAAAATCTCCCTGAAGAGAAGCTCTGCCTCGTGAGAACACGTACACAATGTGTAAATCTCTTAGGGTTGTCTGGGAGTTTCTGCCTTACACCTCCATTATGTACTTGTTTCCCATCCTCAGATAGGATGAGCCGGGGATGAGCTGTATCAGGATCCAGAGTCACATCTACTTCATACTGCTGGACCCTCTTCAGTTCAGCATCATCACACAGCTTCTTAATCTCCATGTTCAGTGTCTCCTCCAGCTGACCCAGGGATCTCCACAAGGTCCTTACGTATGACGGAGGACGGACCTCCCTCATGGGTGGTGGATTCTTCAGGGATCTGAAGGTCTGGAGGAGTCCTCCTTTAGTTGGATTTGTTTCTTTGATCTGAACAGCATCCACATGGCACCTTTTTCCCCTTTGTAGTTCGCCTCCTCTATTTGTGTGTGTGTGGTTGGTTATCCAAGTTCCTTGTTAATAAATAACTTTGCCAAAAATACCTGGTTTTATGTTGCCTTGTTTTATGTTGCCTTTCCCTAGCGAGCTGGGATGTAACACATTAGATGTTGAAGTCATCCCAACACATTTCAATTGTTTTTGGCTTTGTCTTGCTTGCTGTCTATATATTATGTGAATAAATAAGTAGGCCCACTACATTTACAATGGTTAAAATAGCGAGCACAAAACAGAAATAATAAGCATTAACCAACACTTAACTGTGAAAACAAAATACCCTTTTGAAATTAATGAAATAATCAAACAGTCAGAAATACCAGTTCGGTTTAGAATTTATTGTCGTCTCGCCTTTACACCAAATTACCGAAAACTATCAATGCATCAATGAAAGTATCAAAACTATTGAATAAAAACAGTTACATTGACAATCAATCAATATCACAAATTTTAACTTTGTAGAACCTGCTCAGTTAACCCTATGGAAGATCTTAAAAGACACTTCCTCTCATTGTACATCCATAGGTCCAGATGCTCTCTGGGTGATCAGGATACGACTGCTCCTCTCTAACCCACGTCACCTTTCTGTTGTCCTCAGACAGAGAGAGTCGTCTGTGGGCTGTGTTTGGGTCCAGTGTGATTTCACAGGCATCTGACGGGGGGGAAAAAAAAAAGACATGATTAGAATAATTACCATTATCATACACACTTTAACTTTTAAAAAGGTTCCAATACAGACATTGTAATACACCTTCAAAGAGACACCTGTACGTACCCATAAGTATACATACGTACAATTTCAAATCAGGATTTCTTCCCCTAGTTCTAATAAAGACCATCACCACTAATAGTAGTAGTTTAAATCCGACATGAAATAAATGCATCGTTATAATCATTTTATAAATATGTTATGTTATGTCTAATATGATAGTAATAATTAAATTAATAAAGATTATATATCACCACAAATTATAGTAATTAATACATTCATAATAAATAGGCCTAGTAAGAATGATGATAATAAAACAGTAGTCTAGAGTGCAATTTAAAATACACGCAAAAAAAACATTTTTTAAAGTTTGTATCATGATTGATTTTGTCCAATCATAACAACCACACTACTATTTATCATAATTAATAAATAACACTAAGAATACCTATTGTTTTACGGACTTCACCTACTGCTGTGTGGATGGACTTTCCATCTAAACAGTTGGTGTGTGTTGTGATGAATCAAACGGATAAGACACTTACACTTCTTTAGAGTTGATTTCAGGACAGGAAGATTCTTCATCTCCATGTTCAGTGTCTCCTCCAGCTGATCCAGGGATCTCCTCAAGGTCCCTACGTATGACCGAGGACAGACCTCCAGCGTCGTCCAGTCCCTGGTGGGTGGAGGATCCTTCAGGGATCTGAAGGTCTGGAGGAAGTGGAGGTGGTCTTCAGTCTGTGAGAGCTGCTTCACCTCTGAGCTTCTATTAGTCAGAACGTGTATTTCCTGCTCCAGTTCTTTGATGAGGTCTTCAGCTTCTTTCTCTGAGGATTTCAGTTTTGCTTCAATCGTTTTGTTGAGAACCTCCCGCCACTTTTCAATGGAGCGCATCAGAGCATTGAAGACCTGCACACCCTCGGCTAACTCGTTTGCTGCATCTGAATTCCTGCAATCTACTGTGTCTTTGATCTCCTGAATCTTTAGTTTTCTCTCCTTGATCATCTGCTGAACTTCAGACTCTATCTTCCCCAGCTGGGCCGTCTTCACTTCATATTCCTCCTTTAGAGGTACGACAGGATGGGACTTGTGGTCAGTCACTGTGCAGCACAGACACACACACACCTGTTCAGTCTGGCAGAAGAGCTCCAGAAGTCGGTCGTGTTTCTTACACATCCTGTCTTCCAGACGGTCCATAGGCTCGACCAGCCGATGTCTCTTCAGGACTGCGACTCTCTGATGTGGCTCCAGGTGGGTTTGGCAGTACGAGATAAAACACACTAGGCAGGACTTCACAGCCTTCAGCTGGGTCCCAGTACAGACGTCACAGGGAACTTCTTTCAAGCTACCACCGTGAATGAAGGAGCCAAGCACTCACACACAGGGAAGATTCTAACGCCACTACTACTCTGATCCATACTGCTTATCCAGCCGCTACTCTTGTCGCTTCTTTTAGAAGAAGACAAGTTAAGAACAAGACATCTTTCTTCAACAGCAACACCGTACACAGGTTTTGAATATATAACCATTATAGACTCTATACTATTGAGAAAATTGAAATGTGATACAAACAAAAAGAAATCAATAAACAAGAGAAAAGAAAAGACAGTTGCATAGAGCAACAGGGATGGGGTCTGCATGCAGCTGGGCCTCAAAAAGCCCTGAAGCCTTATCTGAACAGTTCTTCTGAACGAAGATCTGCTTTTTTTCCTTTCCTGGTAATCATTCTGGATGAACGATCACCAGGAAGTAAATATATTTCCTTTGTTCCTCAAATACCGCTTGCAGCGCCGGGTACGTCGGAGCTCATCGATACTTAGAATAGATTACACTTTACATACTACGGTGTGTAATAGTATCATGGGTCCACCCCCAGGGGCCCCGGTTAATACCCAGTTTCGGGACCCATCCCTACTCACGCATGCTTCCTCCTCGTGAAGAACGCCCTGATGCTTCAACACCAAACTAACTTTGTTCAAGTCCCGTGTTGGCCTCGCCTGGTCGGGTTCAACCAAAGCGTACAGAGCGCGGCCCCGCGTGTAGCGCCGCGCTCCAAACAGGACGCCGAGCACCGAGCACGCGCTGGTGGAATCCGACGAGGCGAAACAATAGAGCACGCGAAGGTTGGTTTCGCTAAGCATCAACATCACGTGTTCACACGGAGCGCAGGAGACCCGTGTGGGGCTAACGATACAGTACAACATGGCGCCCTGCGGACAGGACGGCAACAATGAGGATTAGAGGTCAATGTGTTGGACCCACCTTGGAATGTTTCGTCTTCGGATAGGCTAACGCGTCCACGTCGTCTCTTAGTCATGTCGTCGCTTCGTTGGTTGGATTTCCGTAAACTTCCGTTTCCTGAACAAGAGAGAGGGCACTTTATACAGAGCTCCAGGCTCGGGCCCGCCCCCTCGGTAGCCTTCTGACACGCTCACAGACACAGCCGCGCGCAGACACAGCCGCGCGCGCGCGCACACACTGCCGCGCGCGCACACACACACACACACACACACACACACACACACGCACACACAGTGCTGCTTGCGCCTCTACTTCCTACTCTGACTGAATACGCTGTCTGCTGCTCTCATAGCTCTGCTGCTCGTGTGTGCACTGTGCGCGTGCACGCTGGGGCGCGTTCCTGCAGCGAGCGTAGCGGCAATAAACACATCTGTTATAGTTCATGTAGGCCACGCCGTCTAGGCTTCGCCTTATGGGCTCGTGCCTTGGACAGCTGAAAATGTGTGTGTCTTTGGCTCCGTGCTTTTATATGCTTTACTGCGGAGCCCTAACTGTGGACCAATAGAAACGGGTAGGGATTACGCACACACCTACTCGAGCTGCTGAGAAGGATTCTCCGTCGGCAGGCCGACTCGCTGCTGCATGTTCACTGCTCCACTAAACGCTGCTGCGTTTGTTCTACACGCTGAAACGCGTCAATCACATGCAGTTCACCTTTAGAATTAGTCAAACGCTTCTACATCCTGTTTATTGATGCGGGTTTTGTCATGACGGGATGTGCAAAGCGTGTTTATAATGTCTCCAGAGGTCAAATCTATAAAAGCTATGAGAATTGGAGACACTTGTTGTCACTACACTGCGTCTTGCATTTCAAAACCATTAAGTTGGTGTTCAGCGTTGGGTGGAGGTGTGTGAAGTGTGGAGGACAGGTGCAGCGATACACAGCCTTTCATCTTTTAGTTTCTTGCACATTGCACATTTTGTTCAACTTAATACTGTGAACATTTGCACATTCTATGGTCATATTTTGCACATTCCTTCACAACTGTACAGCAACATTTTTAAAACATACTCTGTATATTCTGTCTTTTTTATATAGTCAGTTTATATTTAATATATTATTTCTAAGTACAAATAATTCTATTTTCTTATTTATGTTTTGTTGTTATTGCTTGCACCAAATACCAAGACAAATTCCTTGTACGTGTTACACTTCGTTGACAATAAAGCAAATTCTGATTCTGAATAAATATTGATTATTTGAATGACTTCAACAGACATCCAATATTGTTCCTGGTCTGTTTCCTGGTTTGATCCGTGGTGTTTATGAAAGTGTTTTACAGGCTAGACTTTTGATCATTGTAATTTCTTGTTTCATTACACCGAAGTGTGTGTGTGTGTGTGTGTGTGTGTGTGTGTGTGTGTGTGTGTGTGTGTGTGTGTGTTACAGGAACCATAATGAGTTCTAAGAAGGCAGAACAACTTCGCCAGCCGTGGGGGTGGTCGGAATGTTCCATCACCAGAGAGGCTTTTCCACAGTGATGGTAACTGTCATCCATCGTATTGATTCTAGTTATATACGAGGACACATCGACTCATACAAAGTGCTCAAATACGAGTGTTCATACAAACCAGACGCTAATCTGTGTTTAAAGTTGGGAGCCACAGGTTGTTATGAAACATCCGTGGTTAGGGGAGGACAGGAAGTCTGGTTCAGGAAACGAAAGTAAAAAAAGAATGTTTTAAACACACACACACACACACACACACACACACACACACACACACACACACACACACACACACACACACACACACAGTGCTGCTTGCGCCTCTACTTCCTACTCTGACTGAATCCGCTGTGTTGGGTTTGACATCTTCAGGACAGGAATACCAGTTTATTTGACAGAGGAATAAACACACATATTCATCGTTCGTGTTTTAACCAGAACGGGGGAGGAAAGAACTTTCTTTTATTTCGCACATGCGCAGTTGAACATTACTAATAGGGCATGCCTGTATCAGTGTAAGAACACAACACTATAACAAGTCAGTGTATATGCCAACACCCCCACTTGCTCTTGTACTGTACAAGTCATATTCAACCTAACTTTATATGTAACATCCTTAGAACTTAGTTATACATCTCACAAATGTCAGTTTATATTCTAAACATATAACCCGATAATTTTTCATTTTTACATTTCTCAAATAACATGTATTTTACACTTGTGAGTGAGTCACTATCACTTGCAGCGATTGTCCAGTTCCTTCCTGACTGTTTCATGCCGTACAGTTACATATATATAAAAAAAACGTATTTGACCGTATAGACCCAACTGCCCCCCCACTGCATTTTTACCCTCTGGCAGTGTGGTCAATGTGAATGTATCATTTTCCCTGAGGGAATCCATCTCCTCCTTCATAGCTGTAGCCCAAATCTCTGATTTAGGTGAAATCTTTGCTTCTTTGAAGGTTTGTGGTGCATTGCACATTACTCTGTAGCAGTAGTCAACACTATGTGGTATCTGGTCATCACACTTCACTTTACACTCATAGTATTTTAAGTACTGGGGTTTCTTCCTCGTTCTGTCTGGATAGCGTGGACTCTGACTATCTGAAGTCTCGATTTGCACATCTTGTGTTTCTGTAGAACTTTGATCTGCCATCTTGGCTTTTTGCATGGGGGATTCAAATCTCTTCCCATGAAGATCATCACTCATTTCCAAATCTGTCTGAGTTTCGCGTTCGACTATACCTTTTGTTAAGAACTTGACTAATCTGTTTTTAAGAACTTTTCCAATGTCTGGGTAGTACACTAGGTATGCTGGACTATTTTTATCATACCCGACAAAAATACCCTTTTCACATCTTGAGTCTAACGTTTTCATGTTCTGTCTGTATGCATAGCAAACAGATCCAAATTCTTTCATCTTTGAAAGATCAGGCTTTCTCCCAGTAAACATGTAGTATGGAGTCTGTCCTACACGCTTATGGTAACACCTATTGCAAATTACTGCAGCAGTCATTACAGCACATGTCCACAAGTTCTTTGGTAGGTTGCTCTCAAGTAGCATGCATCTTGCCATTTCAAACAGTGTTCTCCAATTTCTCTCTGCGTTATGTGGATGGCAAACGGCTTAAATGATTCGGGAAAACCTTTCAGAATCATTGCAATCAACAGCCCGTCACTTAAGGTCTCTTTAGCATTCCTCAGTGCTGTAATAGCCGTCTCAGAACGAATGATATAGTCCATAACACTTTCGTCAGAGGCTTTCCGAAGAGAAGTTAGCTCAGTGTAGAGGCTAATCACACGTGGCTTCCCTTTACCTGCATAATGTTCCCTCAATATCTTCAACGCTTTTCTCCCATCATCTGCTGCTTCTCTCATCATCAGGGAAAGACATGGCTGAGTATTTGCAAGGCATTCTGGCAGGGTTTTGGTTAACATTTTCAACCAGCAATAATCACATCTTAGTTGTCCTTCACAGATTAAGATATTGCTTCTGCGAAAGAATATCTGGGCGTGACTCAAGAGTCTGTTAGGATTGGAAGGTTTTGGGTGCCACACAGTAGGTGTGATTCTTTGCCAAATATCTATTGCAGTTTCATGGTCCTTTGCTTATCAACACATAGTGATATGGCATACAAAGCAGTCTAGGTTATGTTGAACCACTCATTTAAACTTTTCCAGTTCTCATTCTCTGTTTTCGGGATATGCCTAAGACATGCCTGGTTAGCTCAGTCGGTAGAGCATGAGACTCTTAATCTCAGGGTCGTGGGTTCGAGCCCCACATTGGGCTGTGCCTTGTAAGCCGTTATCTTAATACACAGTGCAAGCGTTCAGTACTGATTGGGCCAGCCATGTTTGTAAATATAGTGAGTGGCCTAATACACCTACAGTCTCTCTTAGGGTCTCCCTTCAAATGGTACACATATGCATCTCTCAAATGAACGAGTCATCACGGATTGTTGTCAAAGACTGAAGAAGTAGACCAAGCTTGGCCAAATGGTTGACTAGTAAACATGAGATCCTGGGTTGAAATCCCAGCTGTACAGTGTTTTGTGTAACATGCTCCCACAATAGCATTTGCTTAAGAAGCCAATTCTTTTTTTCTCATGACACATCCACAGAATCATCTCAAGGTATTGTAGACCTCTTTTGTTGTCTTCTCAATCATTTGTCGAAGAAATTCTTTCGCACTGAAAGTGGTGCTGCGGCTTAGCTGCCAGTTCTATTATCTTTCAATATAAATGATCAGGTCATGCTACATAAGACCTATTTCATTGTTTTCTCAAGAACTCATAGCAAGTGGTACTGTGGCTTAGCTGGTCAAAGCACCTGTCTTGTAAACAGGTGACCCTGGGTTCAACTCCCAGCAGTACCTCCAATTATGCAGAAGAATATAGTGGTGTACAATTTTACACCAGTTTTTCTTTAAAAAAAGCGGAATTGTCTAAACCGGCCATTTTGCTAGTGGTTGTAAATGTGCAAACTATCAATGCAATATAGTTTTCTTCAATGCCAATTGTATGTCCACTAGTCACGGCAGTTTGTTTTCCATTCTTTGTTTAGGAAGGGGAAAGCAAAATGCGTCTTAGTTGTCCTTCACAGAGTAAGATATTGCTTCTGCGAAAGAATATCTTGCCGTGATTTAAGAGTTTGTTAGGATTTGAAGGTTTGGGTGCCACACAGAAGGTGTGATTCTTGGCCAAATTTCTATTGCAGTTTCATGGTCCTTCACTTATGAACACAAAGTTATTTGGCATACAAAGCAGTCTAGGTTATGTTGAACCACTCATTTAAACTTTACCACATTGGGCTGTGCCTTGTAAATGGCTATCTTTATACACAGCACAAGTGTTCAGTACAGATGGCTCAAACAATATTTGCATACATAGGGAATGGCCTAATACACTTACACTCGTCAGGTGTGAATGTGAGTCCTCGAGATCGCTCTATGGGTCTCTTTTCAAATGGTACACATATGCATATCCTGATATTAGCTTCAAGTCTGTCAGTTGTTTTAATAATAACAGTCTGCAACATTTAAGGTATGCTTTGTCTTAACTACCTTTGATAAAAAGATCACTGTGCAAATGTTGCATCAAAGACTGGAGATGCCGGGGATTGAACCCGGGGCCTCATACATGCAAAGCATGCGCTCTACCACTGAGCTACATCCCCTTACTGTCATAAATTGTACATTTCACATCTGCAGATGGAGAGCACAATGGATTTGTAGTCCATTGCCTTAGCCACAACAGCACATAAGGTTGTTTGGAAGTCAATCGGTTGTTCAAAGAGTAACATTCTGCACTGTTTCATGATTGAATTATAGTTGACTTCTACTTTATATAAAGTACAATGCCTTGCTTTCGCAACATTGTAGAGATACCAGGGATTAAACGCTGGGCCTCATACAAGCAAAACATGCACTCCACCACTGAACTACATTGACTTCAACACTTGGACATGACAACTCTAGTCATCAGATCAATCGGTCCTTTGAACAGTAACAGAGCACATATGTTCAAGTTGGGAGAACACCTTGTAATAAACAATAGATGCTTTGACCTAATCTAGCAGATGCTAGAGACTGAACCCACGCAATAAATGCATCTTCACTGTACTATATGCTGTAGAATGTGTTGACTGGCACAAGGGTATGATAAAAGCTGCTCAGTTTAACCTGCAACCGTTGTCGATAGGATTAGAACCTGCGCGGGGAGACCCCAATGGATTTCTAGTCCATCGCCTTAACTCGGCCACGACAACAAGTGGGCGTTAGCTTCAAGTCTGTCAGTTGTTTTAATAGTAACAGTCTGCAACATTTAAGGTATGCATTGTCTGAACTACCTTTGATAAAAGATCACTGTGTACACTTCACATCAAAGACTGGACCTAACCCTGAATGGTGCAAACGATGAGGATGGGATTCGAACCCACGCGTGCAGAGCACAATGGATTAGCAGTCCATCGCCTTAACCACTCGGCCACCCCATCAGCTAACTTAAGAAGAAAACACTTTGAATTTTTTAAGAAATGTGATCTAGACTACATTTAAGCAACACAGGAATTTGGAACTGTGTTGAACATTTGGGTAGTGAATTACGGATGTGAGAAAGCCTGCAGAGATGTCTTCCGAAGGTACACAGTGCCAATAGGTTCCACCGAGAAAAAAGAGTGCTTTTTACTAAATCTTTTTACTGTTTTTTCAATTCACAAAGTAATCGATACAATATAAACAATATATACAAATCAAGACATCCCCAATCAAAATTCTAAAACAAAGTCTACTACTGTAGAATTGAAAAAACACTTATAACATTATTCAATACAAAAACATATTTACACACACAAAGGATACTTGCTCACCCTGAGAGGAAAGGACAATTGAGCAAACGGGACACAACTTCCTACGTGCTGCCGTGCTACCCCCCCACACCATTTTATTACGTTATCAAAATGAACACTTCACGGAGAACTAATTCTAATTAACCAGCGTATGAAATAAATCAACTACGGATATCCATTAGTCTTAGCCTTTTATTCGAGCCAGCCACCAGTCATTTAATTTGCGACAACACAGTCCAAGTGTAAACTAGTGGAGCGAATGGCAGGTCGCGGTGGAGGGCCTTTATGAGAAATAGCTTTGCGTTAATGTCCCTGTCCCTAATCCATTGCACTATTGCTCTTCTTCTTCTTATAAATATTACTGCTGCTGTTCTATTTTTATACTTTTTTCTATTTGTTTAAATGATATTGTGTTTTATAGATATTATAACTTCTTTCTGCTGTTAGGCCGAGGAGCCAGAACAAAATAATTGTACTGCTGTCTACTTGTCTATGACATGTGACAATAAAGAATCTTGAATCTAGAATCGCAATCTGAGACGGCACTGCATCACTGTATGGAACATATCCAGTGGGTTCAGAGGTCAAATCAAAGTGCAGAGCGTCTGAATTACCAAGAGGGGAGCTATAATGGTTCTGTTGGACCGGTCCTGTTAGGAACAAGAGGAGTACCATACGCTGTTGCATGGATTCTTGGTAAAGAAAAGAAACCCTTCAGATTCTGAAACCCTAAACCCACTGAATACTGAGTGACATCACGTTACATTAGTTGTACACTTTACTAATTTTAATAAAAGACAGAGAGAGAGAGAGAATATACAGTGTGACAAAGAGAGAGAATTTCAGCAAAAAAGAGCGCAGTAGGGAGACGAGATTAAGTGAAAGAGAGGGAATGAAAGAGAAGTGATATGGTGGACCGGTAGAACAGAGCGAGAGAGATATGAACTTTAATTCCCCGTGTGGATGGAAGACACAGGCCCAATGCGGTTGACATGGAGTCACACATCGAAGACTGTCAGCTTCACTGTAGGAGAGAGGGAGAGAGGGGGAGGATAGAGCGAGAGAGAGGGAGGGAGAGAAAGGGAGGAGGATAGAGTGAGAGAGGGAGAGGGAGGGAGAGAGAGGGAGAGAGGGGGAGGATAGAGGGAGGGAGAGGGAGAGAGGGTGGAGGATAGAGCGAGAGAGAGCGAGGGAGAGGGAGAGAGAGGGGAGGATAGAGCGAGAGAGTGGGATGGAGAGAGAGAGAAGGTGGGAGAGAGAGAGAGGGGCAGAGAGAGTGGATGAGGGAGAAAAAGAGAGGGAGAGGAGGAGAGGGAGTAAGATGTTCAGTGTGTGTGTGTGAACTACTAGTCCTACATTGGACCAGATGTTAGAATACAGCGGTTCTCCTTGTCATACAAAGACCTCAGAGAGTTTAGGTTTTGTTTCGTAACGTTTCATTTAACTCTTTTTTTCAGTTGTCACGGGATCGCCCACCTCTCTCTTTGATACTCCTGGAATAGTTAGGAGGTGTGTGTGTGTGTGTGTATGTGTGTAGGTGTGTGTGTGTCTGCCTTTCTGAATACATGCCTGTAAAGGGTGTTACAAGAGGAAGAAACACGATGACCCAACCAGATGACTCATTGAAGAGAAAAGAAGGAAGAAAAGAACCCCGCCTTATTATGGAAACATAACCCATTACAAAACACACACACACACACACACACACACACACACACACACACACACACACACACACACACACACAGTGCTGCTTGCGCCTCTACTTCCTACTCTGACTGAATCCGCTGTCTGCTGCTCTCATAGCTCTGCTGCTCGTGTGTGCACTGTGCGCGTGCACGCCGGGGCGAGTTCCTGCAGCGAGCGTAGCGGCAATAAACACATCTTTAATTTATTGTTGTGTTGTGATCGGGGCTGGATAAATAGTATTCGGGGAATCCCCGGAAACCAGGGTCGATCAACGCTAATGAATCCCAGTTACAGACGCAAATAACCGCTACATCACCACAGTGTCTCTCGGTTTGCACCGGCTCTCTTCTAACGCCACAGAGAAGAGGAGAACACACATCAACGCATTTGAAGGAGCCTTCACGGTGCGTGAACGCCCCACAGTCAGAGTGGGAAGTTGAACCGCGGTGAAATGTGTGCGTGGGGGCGGAGCCAGGACTTAGGGGCGGGGCCAGGAGTTAGGGGAGGAGAGGAGAGGACGTGTTGTTCAGGAAACGAAACATAACGTTGACAGAACGTGGAAGCAGTTCCCTTTTTCAAGAGAATTATAAAACACATTTTGGGACAAATAATCGGACAGACAGTAACCACAAATAGGTGAGTAAAACAATACAACGTTAGAACCTCTCTTCCCTTTTTGGAATTAGAAAAATAATGGAATTGCTCAATACATTAACCTTGTCGTCTGTGTCTAGGAATGGCCTCTGCTACTTCCTGGTCTGAAGAGAACTTTTCATGTTCCATCTGTCTGGATGTGTTCAACAGCCCAGTTTCCACACCATGTGGACACAACTTCTGTAGAACCTGTATTACAACGTTCTGGGATGGTAGAGTCCAGTACAAATGTCCTGTTTGCAACAATCTGTTCCAGACAAGACCTGATTTACAGGTCAATACCTTCATATCAGAGATGGTTAAACAGTTTAGAAGTTCTGTACGAGTCAAAGAGCAGCCTTGTGTTGAACCAGGAGAAGTTCCCTGTGACGTCTGTACTGGGACCCAGCTGAAGGCTGTGAAGTCCTGCCTAGTGTGTTTTATGTCTTACTGCCAAACCCACTTGGAGCCACATCAGAGAGTCGCAGTCCTGAAGAGACATCTGCTGGTCGAGCCTATGGCCCGTCTGGAAGACAGGATGTGTAAGAAACACGACCGACTTCTGGAGCTCTTCTGCCAGACTGAACAGGTGTGTGTGTGTCAGTTCTGCACAGTGTTGGATCACAAGTCCCATCCTGTTGTACCTCTAACGGAGGAATATGAATTGAAGACGGCCCAGCTGGGGAAGATAGAGACTGAAGTTCAGCAGATGATCCAGGAGAGGCAACGAAAGATTCAGGAGATTAAAGACACAGCTTACTGCAGCAAAGCAGACGCAGACAGAGAGATAGCTGATGGTGTGCAGGTCTTCACTGCTCTGAAGCGCTACATTGAAAAGTGGCAGGATGATTTCAACCAAATGGTTAAAGAGAAACTGAAATCCTCAGAGAAAGAAGCGGAAGACCTTATCAAAGAGCTGGAGCAGGAAATAGAAGATCTGACCAATAGAAGCTCAGAGGTGAAGCAGCTCTCACAGACTGAAGACCACCTCCACTTCCTCCGGATCTTCAGATCCCTGAAGGATCCTCCACCCACCAGGGACTGGACGACGGTGGATGTCCGTCCTCCGTCATACGTAGGGACCTTGTGGAGATCCCTGGATCAACTGGAGGAGACACTGAACATGGAGATGAAGAAGCTGCGTGATGCTGCTGAACTGAAGAGGGTCCAGCAGTATGAAGTAGATTTGACTCTGGATCCTGATACAGCTCCACCCCAGCTCATCCTGTCTGAGGATGGGAAACAAGTCTATGATGGAGGTTTCAGGAAGAAACTCCCAGACAACCCTAAGAGATTTACACGGTATCTATTTGTTCTCACAAGGCAGAGCTTCTCCTCAGGAAGATTTTACATTGAGGTCCTGGTTAAAGACAAGACTGCATGGCGTTTAGGAGTGGCCAGAGAGTCCATCAACAGAAAAGATCAGATTATAGTGACCCCTGAGATGGGTTACTGGACTCTTTACTTAGACAACGATGGGTTGGTATTTAAAGATAACCCTGATGTCCGTCTCCCTCTGAGAGCTGAGCTCCAGATGGTGGGGGTGTTTGTTGATTATGATGAGGGTCTGGTCTCCTTCTATGATGTGGAAGCCAGGGTTCATATCTACTCTGCTACTGGCTGCACCTTTAGTGAGCCTCTCTATCCATTCCTCTGCCCAGGTCTCTATAATTATGCAGGTAAAAACTCTGCCCCTCTGATCATCTCACCTGTCAATCAAACACAATAGGACCTTTTGTTTGATAATTAAATAATCAAACGACCAAAACCACTAATGTTGTTTCAAGAATTATAATATCTACTATGTTGATCTGAGAGAATTGCATTCATGTTCTGCTGCTGTAATTTAACAATTAATTTGGAAAATAACCCTGACTTGTAAAATATAACCCATGATACAAGATTAGATTACATATTCTATATTGATCAATGTCTAATTTCTGCTGAATGTTTTGTATACATTTAACAATATAAAATTTTAAACATTTGCAGCAAGTAGAAAATGTAAAAAATATATTAGTTTATATTTCTGAATTATGAATGACAACAAAATAAAATGTTTTTACACTTTCTATTTCAATAAAAAATTACAAAAAGTAAAATGGGGTCATTTTCTGTGAAATAGCTACGGACTCTACAATATTTAATCAGTAGAATAGGTACATTCTCTACAATATGTATTCAGTAGAATAGTTACACTCTCCCTCATTCTCTTTCCCTCCTCTCCCTCTTTCTCCCTGTCGCTCTTTCCCAGCTTCCCTCTCTCCCTTTCTCTCTCTATCCTCCCCTCTCTCTCTCCCTCTCTCTCCCTCCCTCTCTCCTACAGTGAAGCTGACTGTCATCGATGTCTCTGTGTCAACAGCATTGGGCCTGTGTCTTCCAATCTAAATGTTCAGTTAAAGTTCATATCTCTCTCCATCTCTCTGTCCCTTCTCCTCTTGTTCCGGTTTTTTATACGTTTAATGATATCAAATTGCAAACAACTGTGTGGCCTTAGCTTTAGATGGGGCGCCACACTGAGGTAACTTGACAGAAAGAGACACATTTGAACTCTAAACCCTGTTTCATTCTGTGTTGTTGTTTTTCATTTGTTTCTTTGGGCAGGCGTCCCCATCTGTCGTCAGAACAATTTGCTAGTGAGTCATTTATTAAACGCTTGTATCAATAAGCGTCTTACAGTGAATTCAGTTGAAAACGAATAAAAATGGATTAAACTAACCCTTTCCTACTTTTTTATTATTCTTGCATGCTTCTGCAGATACAAGCTTCATGAACACATTTCAGAGCACCCATCACTGATCCACAGCTACTCAGGAATATGTTGATGACTACTTTGTTGAGGTCCTTACGTTTAGGATTGCAGACCCATGCAGACGAGGTGTTTCTTCATCCTCTTCTGGAAGGCATGACCTCTACTTGATGCGGTGTCTCTGACCACAGCAGGGTTGCGTTGCTACAGCAGCCTGGAGGAAGCTCCTGCCAAGGCTTCAGGTGCTAGCCCTGAGGAGGGACAAGGCATGGCTTGTTGGGAGCCTCCCAGTGGTTCCACCTGGGACATGAGCTGAGGGTTTCAGCGCTTTCAAGTCTGCTGGACGGTTGGGAGTGTGCATCTCCCCCTTCCTCCTCCTCCTCCTCCTCCTCCTCCTCCTCCTCCTCCTCTTCCTCCTCCTCCTCTTCCCCTCCTCCTCCCTCGTCCTCCTCTTCCCCCGCCCTCCCTCACCACCTCCTTCTACTTCCTCCTCCTCCAGCTCCTCCCTCATCCTCCTCCACCCCCTCTCTCACCACCTCCTTCTACTTACTCCTCCAGCTCCTCCCTCATCCTCCTCCACCCCCTCCTCCTCCCCCCTCCTGCCTCCTCCCTCCTCCACCACAGAAGCGGGCCCCCATGATGCTCTCCAAGAAGCCCAACAACGTGTGCTCGGCCGGGGTCAACTACACCCCCGACCTCACCAAGGACCTGTCCTCCACCCGCTCCACCTTCCTCCTCCTCCTACACACACACACACACATACACACACACACACACACACACACACACACACACACACATACACACATACACACATACACACATATACACACACACTTTCACACTCACACTCACACACACATACACACATACACACACACATACACACATATACACACACACACGCACACACACACAGCTGCGATAATGTGTGTACTTAACCAAAGCTAGCTTACTGAATGTGGAACTTCGGTTGTTCTCGTCTTCTCTTTCATAACGGTCGGAACGGAACGTCATTGGGCGACTTCCTGTTGGGCGTGCCGGTCAACGGCCACAAACGGAACGCTGGACTACATGTTTATTTAGTTTGTGTTTTGTTTCTGCACGTTTTGTTTCTATCAGGGGAACAAGGCTCTAAACGGTGGTCCTCATTCCTCTGAATACAGTGAGGCCATTCTATTGGCTGATCTCATCCTAGACATTTCTGTTAGGCGTTCTCCTGACTTTATTAAGTTGAATAAAGTCATGTAGAAATGACAAGGAATGTTGAGTGAATATGTGTCCCAATGAATGTCCTCTTTTGATAAAGATGATGGTCATTATAGTTTTGTGTTTGTAGTTACAGGACTGACGTGGTTTGACTCATAAAAGGGAGGGGGGGCTATATGCTTCTGATTGATAACAGACAATGATGATCTGTGTGTGTGTGTGTGTGTGTGTGTGTGTTTTGTATTGGGTTATGTTTCTATAATAGCAGGGTTATTTTCTTTTTTCATTTCTCTTCAATGAGTCATCTGGTTGCTTTATCGTGTTTCTTCCTCTTGTTACACCCTTTACAGGCAGGTATTCAGAAAGACAAACACACACACACACACACACTATATAAGCAATGTTAGAGACAGTTAAAAAACACACACACACACTATATAAGCAATGTTAGAGACAGTTTTAAAAACTAGCAGTAGCCTACCAATATACAATAATACTGCAATGGGCTTTACAAATAATACTAAAATAAAGTTCTGTTTTTACCTCTTTGTCGTGTTTTGTGCAGAAATTGTTTGGTTTGGTTTTCAAATTGTTTGATTATGTACTGATGAATCTGATGACAATATTTACTGTTAGTGGGAGTGTGTGTGGATGACGGCTGGTTGAAGCAACCTGGCTCACTGCGACCTTAACGCAGCGCCTTAGACCGCTCGGCCCTCCTGACACGTAATTGGAAATGTACCACTGTGGATCGTTGCGTACATTTCGTTAAACTTGTCATGGACATCAAAGACTGCTTCTTGCTCACAGACACTGACTGCTCCTAAAGGAACAAGACGTTGGTGACTGTGGGTTAATGTCAAACACTACCCGTCAGGGAATTGAACCCCGGTCTCCCGCGTGACAGGCGGGGATACTGACCACTATACTAACGAGGACCTGTTGGAATGAGAACACGGCGACATTAGTAAGCGCATTGACGTCCACATGTCTTTATTTTTCAATATTCAAGCATTGGTGGTTCAGTGGTAGAATTCTCGCTTGCCCATGGGAGGCCGATTGGGTTCGATTCCCGGTCAATTTAAGGCACACTTCAGATCAGTTTTAAAATGCATCTTCAACATTGTGTGTGAGGTCACCTCTTTCTGAACATCTAGCTGCTGAGGGCAAACTAAACTTTGATTATCCTTTGATACCAAAAGGACATCATGATGGTGATTTCGCTTGTCCTTAGCCGTCCACAAAATTTCTGTCAGAAGAGGGATTTGAACCCACGCCTCCAGAGGAGGCTGCAACCTGAAAGCAGTGCATTAGACTGCTTGGCCATCCTGACACATAATATAAATTGTCCAAGAGTGGATCGTTGCGTGAATTTCGTTAAGTTTGTCAGGTATTTCAAAGATCGCTTCTTGCTCACGGACACCGACTGCTCCTAATATAATTAAACTTTGATAGTATTGGTGACTGTGGGTTAACGTCAAAAAATCCCCATCGGGGAATTGAACCCAGGTCTCCTGCATGACAGGCGGTGATACTGACCACTATACTAACGAGGAACTGATTGAAAGAGAACACCTCGACATTAGTAAGCGCAATGACGTCCACAGGTGTTTATTTTTGTCAGACAAATTCAATTCTGGGAGCCCAAATTCTTGAGAAAGCAAGCATTGATAACGAGGAGCCGTGGGGTTCCAGTATTCCTTGACCTGAGTAAATACTTTGAGTCCTGCAGGTGCTATTGTGTGTTGGACAAATTGTATGAGCTAACATTATTTAACAATCAAGCATTGGTGGTTCAGTGGTAGAATTCTCGCCTCCCACGCGGGAGGCCGGGGTTCGATTCCCGGCCAATGCAAGGCACACTTTAGATCAGTTCTGAACGGCAGCTGAAATGCTTTGCTCGATGTCACTTCTGAACATCAAGCTGATGAGTGTGAACTAAATTTTAAAGAGTGATTTGATATCAAAAGTTTATTTCAATAGTGATTTCGCTTGTCCTTAGCCATCCTCAAAACTTCTGTCAGAAGTGGGATTTGAACCAACACCTCCAGTGGAGACTGCGACCTAAACGCAGCGCCTTAGACCGCTCGGCCATTCTGACACATAACTGGAAATGTACCACTGTGGATTGTTGTGTAAATTTCGTTAAACTTGTCATGGAAATCAAAGACTGCTTCTTGCTCACAGACACCGACTGCTCCTAAAATAGCACAACATTTTATGTGTTGGGTAAGGATCAAATACTCCCCGTCGGGGCATTGAACCACGGTCTCTCACGTGACAGGCAGGTATGCTGACCACCATACTAACAAGCTTTGACAATACCTCGATATGAGTAAGCGCATTTCCGTCTACAGCTGTAAATGTGTGTCCGACAAATTCAATTCTGGGAGCCCACATTTTCGAGAAAGCAGGCATTGATAACGAGGAGCCAAGGGTTCCAGTATTCTTTGAAGTGAGTAAATACTTTGAGTCCTGCAGGTGTAAATGTGTGTTGGACAAATTGTGTGAGCCAAAATGCAGCACTAAACAAGCATTGGTGGTTCAATGTTAGAATTCTCACCTGCCACGTGGGAGGCCAGGGTTCGATTCCCGGCCAATGCAAGGCACACTTTAGATCAGTTCTGAACCCCCCCCCCCCCACCGCCAAACAGACAAGCGCACGAGCCCAACCGCGCCCCCCACCTCCGAACCCGTGCCAGCAGCAGCAGATACAGTGGCTCCCCTGTGGCAATGCATCCGCTACTACCAAACAAGGTTCCTCCGTGTTTTGAGGTCAGGTTGGACGATCCACAGTACGTAATTTCTCACTCCTGCATTGGTGTTACAGTGGTTAGCAAAGCTGCCTTCCAAGCAGTTGACCCAGGTTCGATTCCTGGACAATCAATCTATATCTTCTTACCATTGCTACAGCGATCAAGGTCTTTGTAAGTGAGGGTCTGGATTTTCTTTGCAGGGTAAAGGACAGCCGCATGACTATGATTCATCACATTTACTACATGAAAAGGACATTGATGTGTGAATGATGCAAACGATGAGGATGGGATTCAAACCCACACGTGCAGAGCAGAATGGATTAGCAGTCCATCACCTTAACCACTCGGCCACCACATCAGCCAACTTAAGTATAAAACACTTTGAATTTGTTATGAAATGTGATCTAGACTACATTTAAGCAACACAGGAATTTTGAACTGTGTTGAACATTTGGGTAGTGAATTACGGATGTGAGAAAGCATACAGAGATGTCTTCCAAAGTTACACAGTGCCAAT